>CM076574.1:557105801-557148964 GCA_034641835.2 Pinus albicaulis
AGAAGTGGGATTGAAACTAGTGAAATGAATCACATAGCGTCAATCATCACTTCTGGGGCTTGCACCCGGTAACCAGGACTTCCCGGGAGGTCACCCATCCCAGAACTCATATGGCTCAGCGCGCTTAACATAGGTTACCCCCACAATCAAGCCCTTGTACAACCCATTTAAAACCTTAGCAGTCGAAGTGCCTCAGACATTCAAGAAAAGATCCCTTTACTCTTAGTATTTAAGTATAGAGGGTTTTGCAACGATTAAAATTATATTGAATATCTATTTTGGGATTCAGCTGCGTTAAGTAAGTCATTCATCTATGACCATTTCCATGAGAGGTAGTCGTAAGTGACTAATTTCTCATGATTTTTGAATAGCCCACTTAGCACTCATTGCATCGGGTGATGCTCACAGGGGTGAAGAAGTGGGATTGAAACTAGTGAAATGAATCACATAGCATCAATCATCACTTCCGGGGCTTGCACTCGGTAACTAGGACTTCCCGGGAGGTCACCCATCCCAGAACTCCTATGGCTCAAGCGCGCTTAACTGTGGAGTTTTCCCCACAATCAAACCCACTTAGCTTGCTACCCCATTTGAAAAACCTTAGCAACTATTGTGCCTCATGAACCATTCAAGAAGAGATCCCTTTACTCTTAGTATTTTAAGTATGAGGGGTTTCCGCAGTGCATTATATTAGATATCATTTTTCGGATTCAACTGCGTTAATTTAGTCATTCATCTATGACCATTTCCATGAGAGGTAGTCGTAACTGACTAATTTCTCATGATTTTGAATCGTCCACTTAGAACTCATTGCATTAGGTGATTCTCATAGGGGTGAAGAAGTGGAATTGAAACTAGTGAAATTAGTCACATAGTATGAATCATCACTTCCGGGGCTTGCACCCAGTAACCAGGACTTACACGGAGGTCACCCATCCCAGAACCCCTCTGGCTCAAGCGCGCTTAATTGTGGAGTTTTCCCCATAATAAAGCCCACTTACCTTGCTACCCCATTTACAAAACCTTAGAAAGTATTGTGCCTCATGAAGCATCGAGCAGGGAGGTAACTCTGCAAATTAGAATATGTATTAGATGAAGAATGTGAATGTATTTACACATGGAGGTGAGGCTATTAGGATTCATCTCCCAATGACTCTTGGCCTTCCTCATTTCCTAATATTATTTAATATACAATATTAAATATCCTCACCCAACCCTTAGGATTAGGTGTCAACATTCCCCCCTTTAATCCGAAGGGATGTTGGTGAGTCCAAGCATCGATATGAACTTTTCAAACTTTTCTCTTCCAAGTGCTTTGGTGAAGATATCAGCGGTTTGCTCATTTGTGGAACAATGATGTAGATGGATGGTTTTGGCCTGAACATGATGTCGAATTAGATGGTATTTTGTATTGATGTGCTTTGTTCAATCATGGAACTTTGGGTTCTTGGCCAACTTTATTGCAGAAGTGTTGTCGATCATGAGTGGTGTGGAATACATTTGTTTCATCTGCAAATCTTCTAGGATTTTTCTGAGCCACACAATTTCCTTTGTTGCTTCAGCTGCTGCCACATATTCTGCCTCGGTCGTGGAATCTACTGGAACTGACTGTTTGCGTGATCTCCATGAGACAACTCCTAATCCAAGACTCAAATCTGAATCGAGTATCAAGATCAGATGAAATTAAGCCTACTGTGTATATTTGAGTCCGAAGTCTTGAGTCCCCGCTCAAACGTGCATACTCTTTTGCGGCGGAGACAATGCTCCTTCCTGAGTTTTTGCACCAAACCATGAGAGGGATTCCAGCATGACAAATGAAATGTAGGTGCAGTGATGGTCGGGTAGATGAAACTTCTATAAACTATCATGCTTAGTTAAATATAAATTGCTTCCACGCAATGGATGTGAGCTTCAAGTTTTGTTCCATTAGAGTGGTTAAGGGATTGCATTCATCCATGCCAAACTTGTTCAAAATATCTCTAATGTACTTCTTTTGAGAAAGAAATATATATTTAGGATGTTGAATTACTTCAATACCCAGATAGTAATGAACATGACCCAAATCAGTCATTTCAAAACCTTTCTTCATGGATGCAATATAGCTCTCATTGTTCCCTGTTATCAAAAGATCATCTACATACACCACAAGATATACAACTGTTTTTCCAACTTTCTTAACAAACAAGGTTGCATCATCAAGATCAAAATGTTTGAAGTCAAGTTTCAGAAGATGCTCGGTTAATTTCTCATACCAGGCTCGTGGTGCTTACTTGAGGCCATACAAGGATTTTATAAGCTTGCAAACTTTGTGTTCTTGGCCCTTTACAGCAAATCCTTCTGGTTGGGACATAAAAACTTTCTCCTTTAGATCTCCATTCAAAAAGGTGGTTTTTACATCCATCTGATGGACTTTCCATCCATTCTGAGCTGCTAGGGCAAAGAGAGTCCGGATGGTGGTCCATTTGCAGTAGGCCAAAAGTTTCTTCCATATTGAATTCCTTCTTTTTGGCAGAAACAACTACTGTCACGAAGATTACGACCTTGTTTATCAAACCGACCATCTGCTTCTCTTTCTTGTAGACCACTTGGCAAATTGGTTTATTTCCCAAGGCGGATCAACCGGCTTACAGTGCCATTCAAGAGATCTAACAACTCTTATTATTTTTAAGTATTAGAGGTTTTTCTCCCAATTGCATTATATTAGATGTATGATAGATTCATTGCGTTAATTTAGTCATTCATCTATGACCATTTCCATGAGAGGTAGTTGTCACTGACTAATTTCTCATGATTTTTGAATAGTCCACTTAGCACTCATTGCATCGGGTGATGCTCACAGGGGTGAAGAAGTGGGATTGAAACTAGTGAAATGAATCACATAGCGTCAATCATTTCCTATTGATGAACCACATTTTATTAGTTTAAAATGCTAAGAATAAAATTTGCACATAAATTTAGTTGCAAAAAATAAACAAGTTACAAAATATAATAAGACAACCATGTTTTCCATGTTACTAGTCTTCTTAGAAGGGATGAAATGTGTTATTTTCAAGAATCCACCTACCACTAGGAAGATAGAATCTTTACTTCACTGGGTTCTTTGCATGAAATCCATGATATCTTCTTATGGGACATCTGGCATTGGTAATGGTTTATATAACCTAGCATCAATCTAGATTATGTAGAGAATGAAATGAAGATATAAAAATAAATAGAAACACACATAGATATTATAAGGAGGATAGTAGTATAATGAAACTCAAATTATATTAATGAATGAAATAGAAAAATACTGTAAAATTCAAAGAAATACAAACTAGCTAGAACATTGGTAGCTTATCTCTAAAGAAATATGTGTCTGCGACACTCATTCATAAGAAGAATCCATAATAGGTCAATATTACCCTTATAAAATAAAGGCTACAACCCAAAGAGGAAAAAACTTTAAAGTTCTAAACCTTGACCCTAGGATATGATATGGAAAAAGGAATGTAGGCCTTAAGGAGACTAGTTGATATGTCAACATCCTATGGTTGCAAATTTCACATCTAAATTCTATTTAGTGTGTTTCCCGAACCATTAAAATCCCTAATTCATGCTCTATGTGTTTTGTAGACCACGTGATCAACGATTTCATGCCATGTACCAACTACAAGAAATACAAGGGAAATGGTTGAAAAATGCATAAGAAGGCTTGAAAAACTATAGTAAAAATATCTAGATTTGGAACCATTCTAAGCTAATGGAATAGATTGGTGACCACCAACATCCACTTAAATTATTCATCCCAGTTAGGAAGTAATGATCCCCATTATATCAAGTACCTCCATCAAGCAGGCGAAAACATACTTAATTTAACTCCCAGTGAATCATTTACCCTAGTGAAGGAACTACCCTACTTTGGTGATTTGATAGAGTTGGTTATTCTACTAGTGTCCTTTGTGTTGGTTTCCATGATATTGACTATAGCATGCTCAATGTAGTTAGTATTGAGTTCACTAGAGGTCAAGTGCTTAACCACCTTTAAGATATCCAAGAGTGGAGAAAATGTGGACTCGAGACTTTTTTATTGCTCTTGGCCTGGAAGGTTCTTCTCCATCTCAAAGAATTTCTTTTCAACAGGAATCATGAATCGAAATTCTGCACAAATTTCTATGGTTTTGAGCAGGAAGTGATGGCTAAGTATGGGGATCAAGCTAGAGCTCAAAGAGTGGTTCTTGACCCCCCTTGGGAGGGTTTGAACTTGATACCATGTGATGTCCTTTGGTAAAATACCTCTACACATCCAGGACTGCCACTAAACAAAGAAAGAGGGATTGGTTTATTATGGGGTCCAGACTGTAAAAAATCATTTCTAAACAAGAACCATTTAAAGTTGATCAACAGGTCACATGAAGGTCTTGATGCAAGGGCAAAATGACCTAGATTATAAAGAATGCATAAAGGATACAAAATTAACCATGATGTGCAATAAAAAAATCCAATCACTCTTTTCAATGCTCCATATTATCCATAATTCAAGGCTAGCATAAAGCATTATAATAATCAAGGTGCATATATCATATTGGAGCCACCTGATTTTTCTAATCCAATTTTTCACACATTTGAAGCTGTAATGCCCCATCCTCAGTGGAGCGAGATGTCGTGTGCCTTTATCAAGGCTAAGGGAAACAATGAAACCATAATAACATAAGAAGAGATTGTATCTTTTTGCAGAGAGAAGCTCCCACACTACATGGTTTTCAAGGCTTTGGTCTTCATGACAAAGCTACCAAAGAATCCTGAAAATAAAATAATGAAAAACCATTCGAGATATCGCTCCAAACATATTTTCATTGCTTCAATGTCAACTAAAGCTTCTACATGAGGTGTTGGCTTGACCTAGCCAACCACATCGAGACAAAAAAGTCAACCACAGTTTAACAAAGATGGAGAGCACTACATTGTCGCTAAATCTTGTCTTTAATTAGAGACTTATGAACAACTATATCCATGGATTTAAGGAGAGACATAGATACTATAGAATAATTTATGATTTAATCTTATCACATAGAAAGAATTTTTTTTAAGCACATCAAACTCATCTCAGTGGGGATTCTATTGTAATCTAAAAATTGACATGATTCCTAGTCTGTCAATGAATTTTCGTATTTCCTGTTTTACATTTCCCAAAAAAAAAAAACAGATAGGAAAATACTTCTTCCTTTTTTGAAAACCAATCCAGTAGTGAATGGATATGCTACTTCTAATTTCATATTTAGCAATTTACAACCTCATCATTAAATCCTTCCCATGCTTTCATAGAAGAAATTCTATATTGACTTCTCAGGATAGTACTGTATCTAATGGAACTCAAGAAAAATGGTTTCCTGCAAAGCTCATTTTTTTGGTTCCTCATTCAATGCGTAAGAAAAAAATTATGGCGCTTCATATTGGCATGCAATTTTAATCAGTTTGGCATTACAAGCATAGCTTTAGGTGATTAGTTTCAATAATTCTGTCGTGACATGCATAGTTTCAGATAATTGGATAAGTTGGACCTGATATCTAACAAAAGTTGCAATGATATATCGAGGTCCAATACAGGGTATCTGTATCCTCAGACCCTTGTTCTTCATGTTTATGGGTTAACCACCGGAAAACATTATCATCGAAGTCCATTTTTTAGGCCACACACTGTCAATATCATAGTTGGTCACAAGAATTATAGGGTATCTCTATACTCGGATCTTCGATCATCAGGGTTATGAAAACAATGAGAACCAAATGATGCAAAATAGACTTCAAGTTATTCTATAGGACAAATCCTATTAAAAAAACATAACATTTGCAATGTTTTTAGTCGACCTTGGAATTAAAAAATAAGAATACATTATGTTGTTATGATTTTGTATCACTCAACCAATTGTACTGCTCAAAATAAATCTTTTCGATGTGTGGATAAATGAATTTGCAAAAAAATCCCTTCATTGTGGAAAAAATACACATTTTCTCAATTTATTTTAGATTCCTATGCTGCAACAACATATTGAAGTTCTTATATGACAAAAATGGATCAGTCCATGACAACTGTATTCAAATAAATTCGAGAAAATTGCATATCTTTTGGAGACAGAAAAATTGAAACTATTCGTAAGCTTGGAAACACATTTCTAAATATGAAACAAATGTTGAGTCGACAAGAATTTCACGTTTCTCTGTCATTTCCTTTGTATTCCGCTTCTAAAAAAACAAATTTCATTAAGGCTTCTCCAGCTGAAAAACAAACATATGTTTTAAAAGGACCTATATTGTTAGAAAAAGAACCCGATAATTCTGAGGATATTGTTTGCATGAAAACTGTTGATAGATATATTGCACATCCTATTTCTCTTGAGCATGTTTACTTGGCATAATATGTTTCCTCTTATTCAATCATGACAATAACATATAAAAAGAAAAAGACAACGTCCATGTGTCATAAGATTCATTCGATGCAATGAACACATGGACCCAGGAAACCATTATAGAGTAAAAATGACGCTTTATATCCCATACGAAGAATCTAAATACAAATTAAAGAAAAATGAAGAAACATGGGTATAAGCATACTTTTCACATAAACACATTATCGATGTCACAGAAAAACAATTTTCTCATTTAGTCACACCATGGGGTGATATTTAAATTGCTTCTACTACAATTTCATCCCAAAGTGATGATATATTTATGCTTCACTTTCCCTTAGAAACTGTCAATGGGCATTGTCCTAATGAAAATACGACATTAAACAATATTTTTAAGAGAAACAGAAATTAAGAAACACTCAAACTAAATATAAAAAAAACAATAAATTCATTAAGCATCTGTTTGTTTTGGACACACTGGAATACCATGAGGTTGTGAGACAAATAAATCAAGACAAATAATTAATAATCAAACAAATAGTTCTATAGAAAAAGAATAATCCTGGTAAGCACTTCTATTTGTTCATCACTGGAGGTGAAGGTACGGGAAATACATTCACTGCACAGGCACTTTACCATGCGCTAATATGTCTTTATAACAAATACTTACAAAGTGACCCTTTGAAAAAAAGGGTTTTATACTTGCATTTACTGGAAAATTTTCATATATTTCACATGGTGTTATAGTCCATTCAACTTTACATCTTCCACTTTCACCATGTCACATGGTGCCATTGGCTTCTAACACACTCGATATATTGAGAAAAGAATATGAAGAACTTAAGTTTCTGTTGATAGATGAGGTTTTATTAATTGGGTCTCAATTGCTATATAATATTGACAAGCGACTCTGTGAAATTATGCATACTCCATATTCTCATTTGGAAACCTTGACATAATATTATGTGGCGACCTATGTCAATCACAGCCTATACATGATTGTTTGATATTTGAACAACTGACTCTTAAAGGAACTAGTGCTCCTTATAGCTTTTTGAAAGAAAATGTGAAAGCTTATGAACTAAAACAAGTAATGTGACAAGACAATAAACAATTTGTATCCATCTTAAATAGAATCAGAACATGTTCACATAGTGATGATGATATTGAATTCTTGAACAACCATTGTTATAGATTGGTTCCAAATGATCCAACTTATCCATACCTCTTTTAGCTGAAGAAAAGTGTACATGAACATAACGAAAGAATGTTGTCTCTTATAAAAAAATAATCAATTATATTAAATGCATATGATAGAACAATTGAATCAACAAATATAAATTGTAATAAATAGATCAAAATGCAGTTTCCATATTCTATTGTGCTCAAATAAAATATGCTTATTGAACTAATTGGCATAAATTACAATATTCAGGATGACTTAGTCAATTGTGCTGAAGGAATTTTTAGAGAATCAACGACATTTGAAAATGATGCAATTTGGATCAAATTTTTTGATCCGGTTGTGGGTACTATTCAATGGAAAAAAATGGCACTTTCGTACAAAGAGAGAATAATGTCTATGTGGACACCTATTGCTAGAGTATGTAGGAATAATGAATCAAACAACAAAAGTAGTTTTACAAGAGAACAATTTCTTGTTCAACTTGAATGTGCACGGACTATACATCAATCACAAGGGTTAACAATGGACAAACTGGATTTGATCCAAAAGGAGTTAGGCAACATAGACTTGTTTATACTACACTTTCTAGTGTCAAAGATATGAAATCCTTGTATTTATTAAACAAATTGGGACATAGTAATTTTTCTCTCAATGACAAAATTGGTATTGAGCTAAATAGAGTTAGACAAAACGCCTCTTATGAGCTTGAATATAGCATATATCAAAGTAAAACACTTAACGAATTGACAATATGTTCATTGAACACTCATATTTTATCGTTGAATTTTGAAGATATCATTGTTGACTATGATCTAATTAGAGGTGACATTCTTTGTTTCCAAGAAACAAAAGAAAAATCAGCTCCATCGAATCCATTATTGTCAAGAAAATATCATTATATACATTTATACCATTTACATGGAATTCTCACATACAACCAAAAAAATATTGTGGTTGAGAATAATTTCACTTATACAAAAGTCCATATTGAATCAACGATTGAAACATTTCATGTTAAAAAAAAAACCATTATAGTTGCAAATGTATATATTGCACCAAATACAAACATTGAAGAAATAATTAATTTCATTGGATTCATTTTAGAGCACACATGCAACAATTTCCCATTTTTGTTTGTACTGGTGATTTCAATTTTGGCATGTTGCAAAGTACCCATCAACGAAAAAGACTACTTTTGTTTATGCAAAATAATGGCTTCAATTTTCATACAAAAAAACCAACAATTGACTATAGCTCAATGCTAGATAATTTTTGGACAAATATTTCAGCTAGTACTATTTATTTCATGTCTTTCGATGCTTATTGGATATGTAATTATAAATTTTTTATAACCATATCTTTCTTATCGCCTTGAGTCATTTTTCCAATGCTCATATTCTACAATTTCATTGTTCACTTGTCACATTATTTTTCACATTTGAAAATGTGCAACTTTGACATATGATTTGATTTGCAAACACTAAAAAACAACAAAAACAATTAAGTATCGAATTCCACTAAGTCTTTGAACCGTCAACATAGATTTGTTCGGTTTGTCATGTATAACTATAATTTTTTATGTCATGGTTAGGATGAAATTTGCACATTTTTGTTTTCACTTTGTGTCATTTTGCTCTATATACTGAATAATATCATTTGTTTTATCTTCTAATTCATGTTTCATTATTTCTTGTGCAAGTTCTTTAGGAAGCAAAAAAAACAATAAAAAGTGACCACATGGTTTCTTGAAAACACATTTTCAAAAATGAACTATATATGTGTTTGTCAATGAAATCTATAGAACATTTTCTCATTGTAACTTATGCACATTTAATACATATCCACAAACAATGCCTAATAGTACTAAAAAAATAGAATACATGAATATATATTTTATCATTGTAGAGAATACATTGTTTTAAATTTTCTTTATACACTTGCCTCACACTTGATGGCTTGCGTTTTGTTTTTTTGCCAATGATTGGTCCAATTATTTGGAACAATATAATGGAAACATCTATCTCTAGCAAACAATTATTCGAAGAAGAAATAGTAGAAAATGAGAATGAAAAAATATTAGTTTTTTGTTTCACTTAATGTTTATATAGTCAAATGACATGTTTGCATTAAATGAATGTCAATGTTTTTTGAAGCATTTTTTTTTCTCTGGTTTTGCGTATAAATAGAGAAAAAACAATTGAAACAACATCTTCATCAATCATTGAAATATTCTTAGGAGCATATGTAAAAACTTTTGAAGGCGATATATTGGTTATTTATGGCCTAGCACAGACTAATAGTCCTAACTCTCCTTCAAAGGCATGACTGCTCCATGTCGATTTGGTTGATAGCCACAGTCAACTGACTATCACAGTTAACATGAGAAACAATCTTATAGAGAGGTTTCAAGACATGTTTACTGTTGGAAACAATGTTCGAGTTACAAATTTTGTGATAAGAAACAATGGTATTTATGAACGAGGAGACGAAAAATGTTGCATAGTGTTGCAGGACAAAATCACATTTGAATCAATTGCACAGGATTGCAAAAAATGCAGACTGGCTCTAGATACAACAATATACACTTTTCTTGTCTCAAATGATACATATGCAGTTGGTTCAATAGGAGCAATAGTAATAGGTTGTCAGCAAAATAACAAGAAACTTGAACTCAATATAAAAGATTTTGAAGCTACAAATTATAATGCAATTGTAAGTCTGCTACTAGAATAACTATGCTTGCATTTTGATGCATTTTGAACAAAAGCTAATAGTTTCTTTGAAACTAAATTTTTGTATGTTTGTTTTCTGTTGTTATCAAGGTAGCAATTGTATCATTATTTCTTGCACATATTGCTTAATAAAAAAATATGTTATCTGATTCATTGCAGTTGTTATTCAATGATAGTCATAGAGAACATTTTTTGGAAATGCATATGAATTGGATCAAATACAACTCCACTCTATTTTTTAAAAAACGTTGTCAGAAATAATGTGAAGGGAAGTAAAAAATTATGATCTGGATCAACAGCTATTGTTGAACCATTGAAAGATGAATTTGCAAGAGCACATTTATTATATTTTGTCATGTCAAGAACACAGGTATGTTTACTAATAGATTCTTTGTTCAAGTAACAATAGTTTTATTTTGATGTACAAAATAATTCTTTTTTATAGTATATATTTGAACCTAATAATTCAATTTTCCTAGAAAAAAAAAAAAAAATTTCCTAGTGCTAAAGGCCAAAAATATTTTCTCTTCTCATTTTTAGGAAATTTGTTGTAAATGGAATCAACTCGTCCATGCAAACACTGCTAAATACTGAGTATATAAATATGACACAACATTTAACTATGAGCACAATGTTAAATGCATGTTGGAAACAAAGAGTGGCAAAATTGATTGTATGTTACAGATGCGACAACTAAAAGAACATTGCCCAGTTATGCTGAGACAAGATTTCAGGAATACATGCAAAGCATATCATCTACATTTTTAAATTTAAGAAAACTTTGTATTCAATGACTTCTTACTTTAATAGTTAACAACATTATTGCTGAGATAAAAGAGTTATGACCTGGAAACAAAAACCTTCTTTCGTACATCAAGATGATACAATTTGATAGTTAATAAATTCTTCCTCTTTCCATTTTTATTTTTATGTTTTTCACTAATACATTATTCACAAACACTTTTCATAACACTAATATATATTTTTTATTTATTGTAGGTTCCATAATTATAAAACAAAACAAAAAAACATGTAGTTCAACTCTTTCTGAGCCTTTGCTACAATATATCAATGAAGAATGTTTTCCTTTCCTCTCTCTCTCTCTCTTTTAAATAACTAGTTCTCATTTCTCTTTTTTCTTGTAAGTTTTAAATCAAACAAATTTTCCTACTCCAAATGAAAACAGAGAGAAAAATTCGCATTTTGCAATATAGTATTTTAGTTATGTTAAAAGTTCTATGGCACTATGGTCTCGATTTTTGTTCATAATAACATTAGATATTAGTTTCACAGTGATATATTGCAACTCCATAATGATTATTATGCCACATTATATATATGTTGATCTTTTTCTCTTCACTATTATAATATTAACTTGGATTCTCATTTGTTGTAAGTTATGGAATTGTGTTCTGTCAGAAAAAAAAGGAAAAGAAACCAGTTACATGTTAATGAATGTATTCATTTTTGTATATGCTCAATTAAATGATTTGTGTTAAAATAAGGAAGTACAAGAGAATTTAGATAGTTGTGTTCTCGTCTTCTTTTCCCATAGACAAAATTATCCTCATTTTCCGATTGGTATAATCGTTTTTCATGTAGTGTTCATTTAATAATTGGCCATTTATTTCCCCTATCTTCTGAGCTATATAGTGTTGTGTTGTAGTTATATACAATTACAAATTTATTTCTCCATTTCAAGCTGATAGCTTATTATTTATCATAGCACATTTTAATAGTTTCCAATGTTTGGCCTGTGATAATGATTCTTCGATGAATGGTGATCAGAAACTGAATTGGGGAAAAAAAATTGCTAAAAATTAAAAGTGCTTAGAATTTCTCCAAACAGAACGACCAGATAGGTCTCATCACCAGGAATCCATCCCACTTCGTTTCATCGAAAACCGACTCCATATGTGAAAGTTAGAGCCTGTTGTTCGCTTGACCAAACATTCGAATTTAAAAAAAAAAGTCAAACTGGGTCAAAGGGGTCAATTTCTTGGTCAAAGATGGTTTTCCTCTATCCAATGGGGTATTAACAAGTGCAGAATGGTGGTTGGCCCAAATTTTTGGTTCGTTGGCATAATTTGGTTGGTTTTTGAGAAACTGAATGGGATGCTGACATGTGGCTAGCCCAGAGACCGCCACGTGCCCTGCCCAAAGGTCAAATTTTTATGATATGGTCGAATTTAATATTTTATATGGTGAGAAAAAGCATTATATGGTGGATGGGTAGAGGTCAAGCTCAACCCTGCGACCTCCCTCACACCATGCGCCAACATTACCAGTAGACCACAACCATTGGGCGTGGAATGTATTTGTTGTAAACTTTGGTTTTCAGCAGAGTTAAAAAGGGCCAGCCCACGGTTGCACAGGACCATGACTATGACCTAGCAGAGCTCCAAATTCCAATGGCACCGAATTAACATTAAACAGGTTTAATTAACCCATAACCTCAGTTTATATGCGCTAATCCAACTTTAATTCATATTTTGGTTAAACATGCTTAGAGCTATAAACCTCAGTTAAATGTGCACTTAACATTAATTAATCCGATTTTAATTCGGCGATTAGTTTGGTGGAGTATGCTAATTTCGGAGAACCTCCAGTTTTGTCAAGGTTAACTCAAGTTGTTCCAGTTTTAGTAGGGTTTCCTACACCAAAATTGAGGAACCATAACTGGAGAAATATTCATCCAAATTAGGCTCAGAAAGAGTAAATCCTAGATGATTTGGATGCTCATAGCATAATGGTGCAAGTTTCAGAGGCAGAGGAGCACTTCTGTAAGTTATTTTCCACTTTGAAGATTAAAGAAGCTTAGTTCCACTAGGAGAGGAGGCCATGTCTAGATCACCTGAAGACCATTTGTAGAGCCAGAAGAGTCGACTTAGGGGTTTTTGGGTCTTTTTAATCCAATGGAGCAGGTTACAGAGCCATTGGAGCACTATAGGTGCATGTAATCATATACTTTACCATTAATCCAAAGAGGGCCAAGCCATTGAAGCATTTCCATGGAGATGTAGCCCAGGAGGGGTGAACTCTATTATCAGCTACTACATGTGTATTATTTCTTTGCAATTTACTTTCTATACATGTGTTTTTAACGATGAATTTACTTAATGAATTGCTCACAAGAAAACGCATAAATTTGACACATACACAAACATGACACATAAACCCTCTCATAAATTGCTAATTTGAGACAATCCTAAACACATTTATTTTACTGATGAGAAAGGTAGCACAACAAAACTAGTTTGTCCATATATTCATATCAAGTTGGTATCAGAGCACAGTTTAGCTCATTTTAGCCCTGAGATAATTTTCCAAGGTTAGCTAGAGAATTAGTTATTGGTTTTTCAATTGTGCAAGGAGAATTTAATTGTGTGCAAGTTTATGTGTGTAAGATGAAGAGAGAAGAAGGTAAATATTGAGGACTCAACTCTCAAATCACAACAAAGAAAATTTCTATGAATTACAAGTGTGATGGCAACTTCATCAAGAACTGTTTCTAGCCAATCTTCCTTAACAAGACTCTTTGATAAAGAGATATTGCAGAAGCTATTCATCATGAGAGATATGGTGCAAGATATGTGTGAAGATAAGAGGGAGATAATTATACTTCAAGAGTAGTTGATGGCCATGATGGAGGAGAAGCAAGAGCTTCTTGAAAAGATGCATGAGATGGAGACTCAACTCCATATTGAAAAGGAAACCCTAGCCAAGTATGTGCATGAAAAAGAGCTATGAAAATCAACTTTATCTTCAATTTCCTCTCAAAATGAATGTGTAGATGCTTTTCAAAGACACATTAGAGGAATGGGGTCCAAATTATTGATGAAAATGTGCTATGAAGGTAAGGATTGGGAAAACATGGACAAGGCATAGTTGAGGCAATTGTTGTTGAGGAAAGGCCTAGGTTTTTGGGTCTTGGTTATGGAAAACATGATGGAGAATGATCTAAATCCAAGGAGGCACATGAATGTGTTCCAAGAAGGAATTTCATTACATGTTCATTACCTCAAGCTTGTGAAGTTTGTGTTCATGGGGAATGCAAAATTTTTACACCCACTTTGCAAGAAGATGCTCATAAACATGCAACTAATGTAAATGGAAAACAGGAGGATGTTGAAAGATCTAAAGTCATTGAAGCCATTGTTGGTATTCTGAAGAGAGCCACTAACTCATCAAATTCACCTCCTCAAGAAGGTGAAAAAGGTGAATTGGCAAGGTATAAATCTGACTTTAATCAATTTTATTTTGATTATGATAAACATGGTAAATCCTCACATAAGATTTGGAGAAAATTTACATGTTCCTTTTGTGGTTTGAATAACCATACTGTTTCGAGGTGTTGGAAGAAGTTTTCCATACACGAGAAACTTTTAAAACAAAGGAGACATAAAGCCAAAGGTATAATGGACAATGGAAACCACATTGAAAAGAAGATGCAATTATTTTGCACTCATTTCATAAGGAGGGTCATCTTGTAGACAAGTGTTGTACTTTATATCCAACAAGTCATCCACGACATTTGAAGAAGGTGGAAAGAGATATTGACAAGAATGGAAAGGAGGATTCCATAATCTATGTGGGTCAGGATGATTCACAAGATGAAGTGCAATTGAAATAAGCGTCATTAAAGTGGTTTGGAAAGAGATGGTTAGATTTCTTAACCAATTAAGGCCTTGAATTTATTTTTATTATTGATGCAAATCTTGCTTTACTGATGCATTTATTTTCCAATTGAATGCATTTATTTTCTCTTGAAAGTATTTTGCATATTGCATGAAGCAAGATGTTGGAAAAGTAGAGTATGTTGACTCAGTTGGATGCGGCAAATATGGAAATTTATAGTTTCAATTTTCATGTGAATGCATTTCTTTTTCTCTATAATGCATGTTGTATGTTTATGCTAGGAAGGTGTTTGAAAGTGGAGTATGTTGACCGAATTTTCTGCAAGAATACCAAAGGTCGAATTGGGTCTAAATTTTTTCATTTCCGCTCTTTAAGTACTTGTACATACCAATGGGATTCATGTACTTGTGATTGTACTTGCAAGAGAGTTGAGAATTGTATACATGCATGAGAGTTTGCGTGTGTGAACAATGGAAGTTTTGATAGTTTCATTGTGGTTGAACATGCATGAGTGATCGCCTTGTGTTGGTTGATTTCCTTTTTCATCATGTATGTTTTTCAACTTGAGAGTGTTGATAATTTTCACATGCATGAGTGTCAACTTGTGTTAGTCGATTTCGTGTTACATGCATGTCATATCAAATTAGAAGAGTTGATTTTGTATCCAAATATGAAAGGGAGATGTTGACTAATTGTTTCCTGAGATGTGAAATTCTTGTTGTTTTGAGAGAACAACCATCAAGTTGTTGTACATGCTTTTGTTTGAATTGAGATTCAATTGTTTGAAGAGGCATGCTTTGTCAACTTGTGTTTGGTCGATGAGTTTGTACACAAAGATGTAAGAGCACATGGAAATGTTGATAGGATGTGACATTTGTTTCTTTGAAGGAGCAAAATAAAGAGGTCGTCAAGTTATGTTTCTTACATGATGTGTTTTTAAATATTAATGGTTGTGCTTGTGACAAGATGTCACATGACTCTGGAAGGTCCACTCTTGAGCGAGAGGCTCATGTTTAGCCTTTATTCTCAAAACATGGCATGAGAAACATGTCAATACTAGAGGACAATATGCCAACAGTTTGTAACCAAAACAACAACCATTGTAGGCCATTTGATGTGTTGATGCCAAGAAGCAAAAGAGATGGCGAATGCATTCTTACAGATGTGGAATTTGGAACCGTGGATGTAAAAATAATGGTCATTTCTTTTCTTTTGATTACTGATATTGAAACTTGTTGAAGGCTAGAGAGTGACTTCCTCAACATTGGGGATTCCACCCAGTAGAGAGCTTAAAGCAACTCATTTTCCATTGAAATGGTGGGTCCAACTGGGGATATAGGGACTAGTTTCCCGTATAAGAAAGAATTTATATAACAATGGAATAAAATCAATACGAATGGAGTGATTTATTCTAATGATAACATAAATAAAACTAAATATAACTACTTACCAGGATTGGAATGATTTATATGATTATGGAATAAGATTTCATAAGCATGAAACGATATAGATCATCACATACTAAATGAATATAAGCACATAAAGAAACTAAATCAATGTAATTGATTTAGCTGATGAAGAACATTAATAATATAACAGATCTCTAAGTTACTCATCTAACAACATATCATTCAATACATTTTATCAATATTAATAAGAATATATGTCATTTCAATGCTTATCAAAGAGAAACAAATAGATAGAAACAAGTTTGCTAAAATCTAAAAAACATAAAACAATCAATACACAGATAATAGTACCCGTTGCATCATAGCTTAGTTCTGAAAAGATAGCCTCTGGGCTTAGAATTTCAATTAGATACTTCTGTTCAAACAATAGTGTGAGTTCGAAAAGTCTCCTTCTCAAAAATCTGGACCCCTTTCTAAATGCATGAAAGGGGTTTAAATACTAATTAATATTACAAAAATAGAATACTTGTGAAACAGGTCTTCTAATATTAATCTAAACTATAAAATAAAAGCCATGAAATTAAAATGCATAAGTTATAACAGTCTCATGATTGTTTCTCGGATCCACACTCTAATTGTTCCTTGACCTGGCAGGCTTTGATCATATATTCAAGCTGGGGGGGATGAATTGGTTGCATTATCATCTGGTCCGTGAATATTGCATCATTGAGTGTTGGAAGAAGCTGAACTACAACATTTGAAAGACACCTCAGCACTCCCAATTGATTGTGAGGCTTGATCAACAAGTACAAGTAAATTTCCATGTTTACCTTTGTTAAGTTTTCTATGTTAAGATCCTTCCTGTTTGACGTGTCTTTCCAATATTGTTTTAAGAAGTTTATTTCTGGTATGGTGTCTTTTGGTATCTCTTGGATAATATTGGCTTGTAGGAGAGAATATTTTATATACTCAGAGATGTTGGAAGACATATTTTTAGCTCTGATGATAGATAATTCAACACTTTTAATTTTCATATCCCAATCTCCAAATATCATATCTTTTATTGATTCTTCAAGATGAGGGAGATCGATTGCTCTTCCCTGTACATTGTCTTGCCAATCTATATAATTTAACACCTTATCATCAATTTCTTCATAATAAATCCTCAAATTAGAAATCTGAGTGACTAAATGATCACTTGTCTTAATTTTCTCTTGAATATATTTGTACTTATGATAGAAAACTGTTTTTTGTTTTACCAGTAATGCTTCCAGTTATGTTGCTTCTTTATTCACCTCATTGAGTTCTGGTTTCTCCTGGAGCTTTTTAATATTTTGTTGTAACTGATGAACTATTAGATCCTTTTCTTTATTTTCATCTTCGAATTTGAGTTTGAGACCTTCAAACTCCTATTGCAGATTATTAATACTTGATTGTAGTTCCTGCTCGATCTTTTTTTTTTCATTAAAGAAACTTTGCTCCATTTGAGCGATTTTTTTATCCTTTTCCATAATCAATGACTCAATATTTGTTGCCTTATGAATAGTTGTGCCTGCATAAGCGCCTGTAAACTGAGATAATATTTTTACCTCTTTCCTGGAGCTAACTGAGTTCCTTTCTAGAGGACTTGCATTGATGTCATATCCATAGGCAGTTCAGGGGAATCTTCCATCTTTCGTTTCTTCTTTGACTTGGATACAACAAATTTGTGCTTCAGATAGTAAAATACATCTAATGGAGGTATTTATTCGATCTTCAGTATTATTTCTGTTGTTGGGAAGACATGGATGATCTCCATATCTTGGTTCGATATATCTTCTTGTTTCTTCTCTGTATCATTGAGGTTTAGTATTTGAGTTTTCTCAAGAGAAATTTTGGAAACCTCTGCAGTAAATGAGATTTCCCGAATTTCTCCTTGACCTTTAGATTCATATAGATTAGAAGAAAGTTATTGAATGCTTGGTTCAACTCTATGAAATTTTGTTTTTAGAGTATCTTCAGGAGGGAGAGTTTCAGGCAAAATAACACTATGATCTGTAGGAGTATTAGTATCAGATAAAACTTTCTCAAAACTTTCCCAGTATTGATAAAATTTCTCTTCCCGCGAAATATCCGCAATTTCTGGTCCTGCTACTGATACTGGTATTTGAACTGGAAGAATCAGAACCTGAATATGTTCTTCTTCTGGCACTGGCATGTGTAACATGTAATCTAGAAGACAAGAATTCCTCTACTCTATTTATTGTTTGAATCGTATCAAATCTTTTGGACTGAACCTTTTGGTTGATATTTTGAAAATGCTAGGATTGACTCAAAAACATCATCGAATTTATCAGGCTCGCTTGGAAATTCTCGAAACTTAACTTGATTCGTTATTTCTCTAACAATTCCGTATGAATCATAACTTTTGTTGGGTAGCTTTGGAAAATTAAAGGGTTTTAATCGATCAATTTCAAGACAGACATGCTTGAAATTTTCGAGAGTGTATGACCCACATGAAATAGGAAAAGTTAGTCGAATTGTCTTTTTGGCATATTTCAGAAATTTAGTAACCCATTACCTATAGTCTTATAAGAAATTCCCTTAGCCAATAATTTTTCTGGTATATATAAGGGTAGGACATGAGGTTGATCACAAATTCTGAAAATTCGGATGTATGTGTAAAATTAGTCACCGAACCACCTTCCTATAGACTTGAGACTTTTATTGGCTTCATGGGTGACTCTAGGGATTTTTCTTTCGAAAATGACTTGAAAAACTGGGAGCATTATATCATTACATATTTTGAACATATGAGAGTAGTATTTTGATTCCCACAGAAATTATAACTGTACAAAGATGGGGGTTTTTACTTCTCTGGTCCATTTCCATCCTAATGATGGAAATTCAAAAGAAAAACATACTACATCTAGGATAAAAGAACTCGTATAAAAAGGAGTGACTGTACTGGATGGGAGATTATAATTTTCTCTATAGACAATGATACATCTAATCAAATGATCAGAAATAATATTATCCCAATCAAGGATATAGCCATCAGAGACTACTTCTATCAGGGGTGTCCAATCTTCCTTAAACTTGGTTGTATTTGCAGACCCAAAAAGACGACACATAATTGCAGCAATTCGCGAGAATGGGATTTTAAGATAAACCACTGAGTACATACCCTTATCGTCGTGTTTATGGCGGTTAGGATCATTTATCCATTCCTTGATTACATTGCAGGATGCTCGTTCTCTTGTATGAATTATTTAACGAATCGGTTGTCATATCTCTTCTGGGACTCTGGCAGTTTATACATATCCTTCAAATCTGACGGCATGAGAGAATCAATGAATTTTCTACTTCTGGTAACAAACTGTCTGTCTTGGATGTCCACATGATCCAACACCCATTTCACTAAGTCAATGTATGGAAAATTTTTAGGACGGGCAACAATTCTGTGAAGAAAAGAGTTAACTGCATCGGACCATGATTCTGAATCCACGGATGCAGAATCGTTAGCTACAACTTTTCTGTCTAGAACTACTTGTGGATTTTCGTTACCAAACAACTGATAGATCCCTTACCATCTTGAGGAACCAATTTTTGGGTTGCATGTTGTTTTTGAGATTAAGGGATCCATCTCGTTGTTTTCCTCTTGCTGAATAACTAATTGAGGTGGGGTGGCAGATTTCCTTCGTGCTTTAATTAGCCTTGACATCCTTTTATGCCTAAGTTTTTGGAATTACCCTGTCAAAAATAAAACTAGAGAGCATGAGCTAAGATCATGTCAAATTCTACTAACTTTCGTATCAATTTATCTCACGCATAATGGGAAATCCTTGGTGATTGCGTTTTTTTCCGGCTTCAAGCTCCGGAGTACGTTAGGAAAACTACCTAACAGGGAGAAAATCAAAATTATTCCTTTTTCTTCAAAATTTTCCCGAGATACTTTGCGACACCCGATGCGCCGGAGCCTCCCCGCGCACCTTGACCCAGCGTGGCCGACTCGCCGGGTCATCCCTCGGCGCGCGAGGCCTCCGGCCTCCCGGCCTTCATGGCCACCATTCCCTCGGCCCGTGAGGGCCCCTTATTTCGCCTACCGCCGATGCTAGTCACGCCGTTCGAACCCAACGAAGAAGCAAGTTCTTTTGTTCGCCAACGCAGCCTCGCTAATAACCAAATGACAAGCCGAGGCTTTCTCAAACTTTAGTCGATGATGTTAGTAGGGGCATAATGGGAAATCCTTGGTATTAAATATGAAATAATTATAAAATCGATTTCAAACCTCGAGATAATAAAAACACCTAAATTATCATTAAATTAATAGCACGGGTTCATGTGAATTTGATATTTTTTATCTTATCGGGATATGTAGATTGGCCTTTTCATAATTAGTGATTTTCCGACACTTCAAATCAATGGGCGACATGCGAAATACGATACTGCGACAACTTTTATGTTATATGAAGGAATGCGATATCGGGATACGTCAGATGATAGAATCCAATAATTGTTACTTGACGGACTTTGCTTTTTCACATATCGACACTTCCTTGTTTTGCATTTCGACGCTTCGTTATTTCGGATATCGGCGATTCATTGTTTCGGCGTTTCACATTTCGGTGATTTAATTCCTGCTCTTATACTTTCAACCTTTGTGGGTTCCTTCAATTTCTTTTTTTTTATGATTTTCTTATGTTTTAAAGAAAAAAAAACTTGGTCTAATAAAATGATTTTAATCCTAAATTTTTTAAAAGGGTCCCCATTGCTCTTTCTAAGCTATTATACTAGAAAAATGGTGAGTTGTTGTAATACTACAACAATTGGCGACACATTGGATGAATCTAGAATATCTGATAAATATTAATACTTAAAAGAAAATATTCTAGGAAATTTATAAGTGATTGAAATCTATCTTTAATATACGTAAATTTTATTTTTAAATAACCTGGTTTTTACTTGAAAATTTTCTTCCTTCTTTTGTAAATGAAATTTCTTTTTAAATGAATAAAATATTTGTAAGTTGAAAATATAAGTAAGAAATTAGTAAAAAATTAGCTTATTTGATGAAATTATTAGTCAATAGTAGAGCCATTGCTGCCAACAGGCATTCATAGCCTTGACAAGTTTACTAGTTAACCAAAATGAACTAGTATCCCATTCATAACATAATAGAAATTTCCAAAGGTAATGTAATTATTTTTGTATAATTTTTTGATTTTTTGTCACTTTAAAATCATTATCTCGGTTTGGGAGCGAGAAGTGATAATTTCATTCACTGGTTATAGTAAATTTGAACAAATTGACTTGTGATGAGATCCCTTGCCCCAAGTTTTTAGGCCGTGAGCCACTATCTTAGTTTGGTAGCCAGTTTGGTAACGTCAAGTTTACTAGTTTCCTATGAACATGATGAGTCGACTCATAATGAGATCTCTCAAATTTAAAGTTTTTATATTTTGAAAATACACTTCGAAAAATATCTAATATGAATGAATGGGGAGGTTGTAATTTTTCTCCTTATGAGCTTTTGGATGACCATTTAAGTAAAAGATGCTAATACTTCAGTAAAACTTCATACTTTGTAAAAATAACTTTTCGAACTTGATTCATGTCAAAATAATTTTTCAATTTACATGGGTTAGAAGAGTTCTTCTTTCTAATCGGTTATTTAGATAAAAAATTTCCAAAGAAATAGAGATTTCAATTTATGATTTATTTCCTAGTTTTATATCTCAAAAGATTAATATTTTCATGCTCAAGAAAATGATGAAGTGTTTCACTTTTTTGCGTACTATTGCAAAAACTTGTTTTATTAAACTATATACATATTCGTATAAAAGGACTGTTGTTATTTTAAGAAAAGTATTTTTTGAGGATAAGTCCATTAACATGAATAATTTCCTTCTTCCCTTGTAAATTTTGCAAAATAAAAGTTGATGGACCTATCTTTTTGATTATTTGAAAAGGGCCAAGCCAGAGTTTTTGAAATTTTGTATGTTTTCCTTTGTCCTCATGTACTTTATCCCATATCAACACCAAATCTCCAATTTCAAACTGTTTAGTCTTAACTGTATTTGAGTCGAATGAACTTGTAATCAATTGCTGATGATGATTATGTATTATTTTATCCTTTTCTCTTTCTTCTTCCATTTTAATTGTTTGGGACATTCTTGATTGTAATGAAGAGAAAGGTTGTTCATTAATGAATTGAACCAGGGCTGTTGATGGGATAACTACATTTAAAGGTAAGTCTGCTTCCTTCTCATTTACCAATCGAAAAGGAGAAGTTCCTACTGAAGCTTTTTTAGTTATCCTATCTGCCCACAATGAAAAATTCAAAGCTTTGTGCCAATTCTTCTGATTTTGATCAATGGTGCGTTTAATTATTCTTATGAGGTTTTTATTTATGGATTCTGCCAAACCATTTCCTTGATGATAATAATTTTTAGAATATTTCAATTTAAACCCTCTTTTAAAAGAAAATTCAGTCATGACATTTCCAGAAAAATAAGAGGCATTGTCAAATACTAAAGCATAAGGGACACCAAACCTTGTGATGATGAATTGATCAATGAACTCAATTATTTTTTCAGAGTTGGTTGTCCTCAAAGGTATTGCTTCTACCCACTTCATAAAATAATCTGTAGCGGTCAATATATATTTATGTTGTTTATAAGAATGAGGAACGATCTCACCTATTATATCGAGTCCCCATTGTTCGAAAGGTTGTTCCATATTGACTTGTTGAAGTGGCATTGAGGATTTTCTTTGTCTTCCTGATGGAGTTTGACAAGTCTTAAAATTTCTGACATAGCTGTGTGCATCCTTGAATAATGTTGGACAATAATAACCTGCATGCAAAATTTTATGTGTTGTGGTATCTCCACCAAAGTGTCCACCTTTTGGTCCATCATGAAGTTCCTGGAGCACATTAGGTATTTCGATTTTCTCTAAACATATGAGTAAAACAGAATCATTATTTTTTCTGAATAACACATCATTGAATAATTGATATTGATTAGCCTTCAATCTTAATGCTTATTTTCTTTTAGAATCCAAATTAAGTGGAGCATAACCATTCTTTAAATAAAAGATTAAATCAACATATTGAGATTGAGGGTTAACATTGAGTACCTCAGTTAACTGTTCAATAGTAGCAATTGCCTCATCAGATGATGCATAATTCATTCCCGTAATCAATCTGCAAAATCCTTGTCCTATCACAATTTTAGTAGGCTTAATTTCTAAGTCATACTCTTGCATGGTTGTTACCTAATTAGCTCTCTTTTCTCCTATTTCCTTCTATATAAGTATTTGTCTAACTGATGAGAAAGGAACTATTAATTTCACATGATATTTCAGAAGAAAATGTCAAAAGTATTTTACCACTTTGTAAACTACAAATGCTTTCTTTTCGGCTCCTATATAGTTCAATTCAACTCCTTGAAAATTTGAACTAAAAAATGAAATTAGAGTTTCAAATTTATTATCATCTGGATGAGTTAATACTGCGGCATATGATAGATCAGAAGTGAACTTATATAGAATGAAATCATTGGTAAAATTGAGAGTTGAGGGAGAAGGAGCATCGACGATTTCTTGTTTAATGATTTGAAATGCTTCCTTTTCTTGCTTTCCCCATTTAAAAAATATATCATTCTTGATCATCTTTTGCGATGGAAGGACAATATGTGAAAAATCTGGAATGAATCGTTTTACGAAGTTTATCTGTCCTAGAAAGTATTGCATTGAATTTTTGTTATGTGGTAGTAATTTCTGAAATTTTTTTAATTCGGTCATGATCAATACAAATTATGTTTGCTGAGATGATAAAACCAAGAAGTTTACCTTCAATTAAAGAAAAAATTGACTTCTTTGGATTAAGGGAAATCCCAAATCTTCTGCATCTTTCAAAGATCTGCTTTAAGTCATACAAGTGATTTTTTCTCTTTTTTGAATATATGGTTATATCATCAAGATAAACTACCACTGTTTGATTTATCAATCCTTTGAAGGCAATATCCATGGCTCTCTGAAATGTTGCTCCTGCATTCATTAATCCGAATGGCATATTTTGATATGCATAGGTTCCCCACTTTGTTTGAACTGTAGTTTTCAAATGATCCTCTGGGTGAACTATAATTTGGTTATATCCTGAAAATCCATCTAAAAAAGACATTAATTATGAACTTGCTACTGACTGTAAAACTTGTTCCATTGATGGTAAAGGAAAATTATCCTTTTGACATGCTTTGTTCAAGTTTCTAAAGTCAATACCAATTCAAATATCACCATTCTTTTTTCTCACAGGTACTAGATTAGAAACCCATTTTGAATTTCTAACAAGAAAAATGATTTTGGCCTTCAAAAGTTTATTTAAATCATTTTGATGGATTGTAGATTTCTGTGGTGTAGATTTTTAGAATCAGAGCTCAGAATCTCCACAATTCTCATTTTTCAGTCTACGTTTTAGGTCTAAGGAAAAAACCATCATCAAGACAATTCTATTTGAGTTTCCAAGTTTGGATGTATTTTCCTGAGCTTTTGCTGGATGGGTTTAACATCGGGTACCATAGGAATAGTATGTTGAATGATGGGTGTGTTGTATGTTTTAATATCCTGATAATTCCATGCAAAAATATCTTTGTATTTTTTTAATAACGAAATGAATGCATTTCTTTATCCAGATGAAAGTATAAGCCCTATATTTATATATTGATGTACTTTATTAGATCTCAAGTTAACTAGTTCAAACCTTAACTAAAACTTTGCAGTTTGCAATTGTTGATTTTTTTGAATCTATATTTTAAATCGTATAAATATTCAAGTTTCACCACAGGTTTTGGTAAAATATTCTTATCAGTTTGTTGTTTGATTTGATTATCATGTTCATATTCATCTAGAATTTGATCATCATATGATTTTTCAGAAGTAATAACACTTAAGATATCACTATCGTCATTAAAAACTCGCCAACTAGTAACATTATCTGGAATAGATGGACGAAAAATCAATTCAATAGAGAATCTATTAGTACTAAAATCTTATGGTGGAATAAGCTTAGATGCAACGTTAGCCAAAATATCAGCATTGGCATTTTGTAATCTAGGAATAGGAGATATATTGAATTCTAAAAAATGAGATGTGAGGTCTTGAACCAAAGATTGATAATGTTTCAAGTGAATTGAGAGATAGTGAATAGTATTTCGTACTTGTCTTACGACAATTTAGGAACCTCCAAATACCTGAATATATTGTATATCAAGACTAATTTCTTTATGAAGACCTTGAACTAATGCTTCGTATTCAACAACATTTTTAGTGCATTCAAATTCTAGTCTACCAGCTAGCATAGTTTTTTTTCCTTTCAGGATAATAAGTACGCATCCTACTCTTGCACCATCATTGGATCTTGATCCATCAAAGAAATTTTTTAAAAGCAGAGAATGGGTTATTGTTACTTATTCAAAATTTAAGCATCTGATCGAATCATTTTGGGAAAATTTTTCTATTTGGGAATTAACAAAATTGAAAGATAAAGGTGAACTTTTAGCATTAAAATTTCCCATGAATGAATCTGCAGAGTAATTACCCAAAATATTGTTATTGAATGCTATCAGTTCATTTTCCTCCCCAAGATGTGTAACTAAGTATTTCATATATTTTGCCCGATCAACTCTAATTTGGCTCGACTTTCCATTATATGGAAGCCACATGTGGGACCAGTCCGTTGCGAAATATACATGTAATTTTTCAGACCAGCCTCTGCTAAGAACTAAACCATAGAATTCAGGGATGTCGACAATAAATATATCGATAATCTAAGCAACTTTTGGATTTGATGACAATCGAAATCTTACCGAATTGATTTCTCCTAAGACCTTAACCTTTGTTATATCCAATTGAACTATACTAACTGATGACTTCTGGGGTGCGATATTTAAATTCTCACAAATTGAATATGGAATTATATTAGATGAAGCCCCAGAATCAATCAAACAATTATGAACATTTCTATTGTATATTTCGTAGGTTAAGAGGAAAGGAGGGGTGTGAGAATTGGATATATCGCCAATAAAAATAACATTTGAAGCATTAAATTTGTTTGAATTTTCGATTGGAGGTTTCCCTATCCCATTAGCAACTTTAACAATAACAATTGAAGGAAGAGGAGATGCAGTGACCGCATTCAAATCTTTCAATAATTTTTTTTGTTGTTGATTTAATTTGATAACTTCATGAAGAGAAATATTGGCTTAAATCTTCTTCATATCCTCGACAATGTTGTATTCAATAATTTCAGATACTAACAAAGTTTTAGATTGATGATTGAGTGTATATTTGATCGTCTGGGATTCAGTGATGGCTTTTTGAGATGGTTGGACTGGAGGTTTTTTATTGATAGATTTGTCTTTAGAAATATAAGTTGGGATTTTTTGTTTCTGTATGGATTGAGTTGGTTTTGCAGAAGTCTTACTTCTAGTGCTACCAGGCATAGCTTTAGATTCTATCTCTTCATTAGAGGAATGTAAGACAAAGTCCAATAATCCATGTAATTCAACTACTTCTTCATCTTGGGATTCATCGACAGAAGATGTATTTTATTCTTCTTCTTCTTCTTTAGATTCAACATTGGAAATAATATTGGGAGGCTGTGATACAAATGACTGATTCTTTCTAAATGATCTAAGGGTTTTCTGGTAGAAGTTTCAACAACTTGTTTTTTGATTTCAACCATTTCATTGGACATGGTCTTTAGGACTTTTTGGAATCCTTCAAAATCAAACTAATCTTTGGGATTTATCTTCTTTTGCTCATCTTTAAATGTCACTTTTTTGGAATTTTTATCTTCCAACTCAATATTCTCCTCTAAAGCTACAATTATTCTCTCAACGGACAAAGCTTCTTTCATATTTTCTACAAGAGTGACCTTATTGGCTCCATCTACAAAAATTTCTATATTGGAAGGAAGGGAAGATATGTACCATTCTATTTGTACATCCAATCCCCATCTAGAGGCAGCTAGAATTTTATTCAATAAATTGTTAAACCTGTAGTTGAAGCCTTTGATATTTTCATTTGAATTAGCTTTTAAATTAGAAATATCATTGATTAATGAGGAAATTGTCTTATCATCACAAAATTTAGCAAGAAATAGATCTTGAAAAGTATTCCAATCTCCTATTGAACCAGAAGGGAGGAAAAAATACTAGGATCCTGTAGATCCTTGGAAACTATATGGAAACAATATCACCACAACATCTTCATGTTGCATACCATGGAGGTTCAAGGCCAACATAAAATTATTGAGATGTTCTTCAGCAGGAAGGCCATCATCAGGATTATATTTTGGTAACCATTTTTCTGAAAGATCCGGGAGAGGATGTAAATTAGCCATTTGAACAACACCTGGATTAACCCATGGTAATTTTTCCATTGTTTGAATTTTTGTTTGTGAAGATGAGCTAGTGGGTCCAAAATTATATGTGGATGGAGAAGATCTTACTACTGGACTAGTACTACTTATGACAACATTGATTGTTTGAGTAGTGTTACACAACATTTTGTCACCGTCCCTACAATCCCTCGTCCCGTACATTGGAGGACTATTCCCATGACCCGTGAACAATAAAATGTCCTGAAAACACCTTGATGGCATCCTTCTGCATAAGGGCAAGAATTCTCCTCAAGATCATTTCCTATGAAAAACCCTAAAAACCCATGTTTTGGCATTGGTGCGGGTAGCCAGTTCATCCCTCGCGCCAATGGGGAAAATGTACACCAGTGGGCGTGCCAGCTGGCGCTCTGTCCCTGTGTTGTGCCCATGCCAAGCCTATTAAGGAATGTTTTTTAACAATAGAAGGCAGAAATTTGATTCTAACAACTTTAGAAAAGATCATCAAAAAGGGGTTGGGTTGTTTGCCTTCGGATCTCCCTAATTAGGAAGTGGTTTTCCACCTCTCATGGAACCTTCCTAAGAGATAGGACTCTCCCCCATGATTATAGGGAGCCTAACCTCTCCTTCTCCCTATATAAAAGCCTGCCCTCTCCATTTTCTAGTGAGCTAAACTTTTGGAAAGGAAATTATAGTTGAGTGACAATCAAGAGTAGAGCTAAGGAGAACCATGTAAGAGAGAGAGTTATGTCAAACCCCTGACGAGCTTTGTGAGACATGTCCCACTGGAACCCTGTCGAAGGAAGATCACGATGTCAGAGCACCGGTTGTAATCGTTCTCTCGTATCTTAATATACATGACTCTGCTATTGGTTCCATGATTGCGTTTGTCCATTATATAATGAAATTTCATTCGTTCCTCTCTGACTGATTGATAGTTATAAAGTGTGAAATTTTGCGTTGCATGTTGTCTCTCTTATTTGCATGTGTATAGGTATCTGGATGCAACAAGCTCATGGATCGTGACCTGTCTAGCTAGGAACGGAAGCACCACTTCTTCTTTGACAACAGTAGCGAAGGAATCACGGTAAGCGATCTACCACGATTCTATCTTTTGTAACTAGGAATCAATAGTTTTGCGTGTTTCGATTATTGCTAGACCCACTCTAGGGCTAGTGGGATCGCCTCTGTTCGCAGAGGGGATTTACCTCCACAACAATTTGGTGACTCCACTGGGGATTAGTGGGAGTTGGTCCTTCCTCCATTGGGTTGTTTTTGGATTTTTGTTTGATTAGTCTGCTTTTTTGGTTCACCTTCCTTGGTGTTAAAACCTTGTTCAGCCCCTAGAAGACTAGATCTAGCCTTTGTTAGTTCATTTTCATGATTTTTCTAGGGTAAACCTGATTGGCGCAGTTATACCTTTGACAGTTGCGCCAAAGGGCGCTAGTTTCCAGCTAGGCCCCTGCACCATTCCTTGTTTGGCGTAGATTACAGCCAGACAGGTGCGCTAACCCTACTTGGTTTTAGGGTTTGCCTTTTCTTGGACTCTCTAAGCTTGAGTCTTCGTCCTGGGTTGTTTTTTCTGATTGTTTGAGTGCTTTGAAGTCATTTTTGACTGTGTTTAGCCCTTGTCCTCTAGTTGTTTTCCCATTTCTGTCATTTTTGCATTTTAGCCCTAGGGCTTCTAGGTGCTTCAGTGTGCTGAGCCTCCCGTGGGAGTTTTGGGTCTTTGCTTTCCTGGTCAACTTTGTTTTTACTTCTCTGCATTCATCTTGCTGAATCAGATTGAATCATTGCATTTATTGAGTGGTTGTCTTCTCTTTCATTCAGTTTCGCTTTGTGTTGCTCCAAGCCTAGATCACACGGTTTGTTTGAGTCTCTTTCGGGATTCTTCTTCGCTTTGAGGGATTTCGTCATCGGTTTGAGTCTTGATTGTGCTTGTTTGAGTTGAGTGAACTCGTTTTGTTTCGGCTCTCTCTCTATCATTCTCAAGTCGATGTTTTAATTATTTTTTCATTGATTTAGTGCATTTGCTCTAATATATTTAAAAATACAAAAAAAATAAAAAAAATCTTTTGTATTTCGATTGGCATAGTGAAAATTGAAAACTGTTTCGCATCACTAGCATTGTATAATTCTAGAGAAAAGTTTTCTAGTTTGATCAACTTGCATTGAAAACAATAGTGGATGTTTTTGTGTTTTCATTTTGCTGTCATTTGAAAGCTCTCAACTCTCCCATAGATAGCTCTTCATTAAACAAAATGATATTTTGTGGCATGTAGTTTGCATTTAGAGGTTTTATGAGATCCAACATTCGGCAGGGCCTTGAAATCGAAACATAAATTAAAGATCAACTTTAAAATTTACTGAATTAACCTAAGGCAGCATTGAAACTTAACGAAACATCTAGTAGTATAAGGTAGAGACGTGTTTCGGAGTCTTTAAGCCTAGTAGCTGTCGCTCGCCATCTGGCTATAGAAAGCGCTAGTATGGACTTGTGCTCCCCGTACCGTCGTGTATATAAAGGGAGACCCCATTAGGTTGCAAATCCTTTATGCATAGGAAGCCGAGTTTGCCACCTTTTACCCGTGATACATCGAACACAGCATTCAAAGAGATTACCTGCACGTATGTTAATTCCTTGGTTGATTTCTTTTTCATTTTTACCAAGGTGTATATGGAAGTTCACGGATATCTGGTACTCCCATTTACCTAGATTACCAGAGCAGTCACTTTGATCTTGATTGAATCTTTTAACTGAAAATATCATCGAGCTCTTGTCCTTTCAAGCTCGTGTCCAACCTAAAAGTGATAGAGTCACCTTTTTCTTGTTTCTCAACTCTTAAAATATGAAACAACAAAGTCTGGTTTCAGTGTCTTAAAAAATTAATCACCCACGAAATATTCCTAGTTAGAATTTTTGTCCTTAGTGTTTTATTTCAAGGTCGTTTTCGATGGAAAATTTTCTGGAGTTTTCCAATCAAGGAGTCCCCTCTGAAGGGAGTCCCAGTGCTTTTCCTGCTTTAGGAAATACTGGTGCTCCTTATATGGCCACGTTATCCCTCCCTGGGTTAACTGTTGGGTTGCATGTTTGGTTTTTTTCAACCTCCGTGGTCTCAAGTGTTCCGGCTCCCGTACCATCCACTCCTCCGCCGGAGCAATGCCCTGTTGATTCGAAGGTGGAACTCTCCCCTTCTTCGCCTGTTTCTTCGTCCTCCTCTTCTACTTCGCCTGGTGAAAGTCTGGATTCTCGTACCCAGGTGGCTAAGAAGAAGAAGAAGTCAATTAAGCGAGGGGCTAATTCTGCAGCTGTTGCTCCTAAAGCACTTTCTCTCGATGAACCTTCCAACCCTCAACGGAAAGTTAAGTTCCCTTGCATGTTTTTCCAGGGAAACCATCTTCTTTGAGATTGCCCTGGCATTCCCAAGGTAGTCGAAGTATGGTCCAACGGTCATCCGCCGTTGCCTTTGGATTCCAGGAGTCAGGTTGGGGGCACGTCTTCAGCTAGTGCTGGTAAAGCTCCTAAGAAGCAGGGTAAGCTTGCCAATCCCTGTAAGTTGTGTGAAGAGCACCATGCCATTCACCTTTGTCCGTATATGGATGAAGCCAAGAGAGTTTTGGACAACTCGACTGTTTCTACACCGTGCCTTCCGGCTGGTTACAAATAACTTTCTGAGTCCTTCACCATTTGATTCAATGATTAGTCAAGAGTCATCCTTGCTTGATCCCGCTCCCCCGGAAATTCACCATCATGAATCCATCCCTGACCAACCATTGGTCGTAGGATCGGTTGAGGTGGCCCCGTCTGTGGTACATTAGGTTTTTTCCGTTGAGAATGGATCTCACATCCCTCGTGTTTTTCTTGTTTCTTCAGATTCCTCGGACTTGGAGAAATATTCTCCCATCCCTGTACCTTTGGAAGCTACTCCTCCACCTCCCATGATGGAGGTCCCGGAGGATACTCCTTCTGCCTCCATGATGGAGGTGACGGAGGATACTCCTTCTTCTCTCGTAACACCAGGGGAAGACCATCTTGGTTCAATGGTAGCCCCTCCAAGTAGTTTGGTCGCTTCCTTCGATTGGGGTCAATTCACAGGTTATCGCCTTCCTTCTTATGTGCCCTTTAAGATCACGATACAGGCCTCCCATATGGTCATACCCAACACCATTATAGATGAAGGCGCTTCTGTTAGTATTTTATCCTCAACTACTTGAAAAGCTTTAAGTTTGTCGTCGCTTGTGCCTGTTACGCAAAATCTGTTGGAATTTAACAGAAGAACTAGCCAACCGTTAGGGATTCTTCTGAAGTTGCCTATTACTTTGGGAAGGAAAACTGTCCATATGGACGTGATGGTTTTTCCTGGCCCCTTAGACTTTAATTTACTCTTGGGCCGCGATTATACTTATGCCATGAGAGCGCTTGTCTCCTCCCTCTTTCGTGTGATGTGTTTTCCGCACCAAGGTCAGATCATGACCATCGATCAACTTGCATTCTTTGGTTCAAATATGGTAGCTAGTCCACCATCATCCCTGCTGGATCTTTAGCCACCGATTTTTTCATCCCCGCCACATGTCAATTATGTGGCTACCTGTCCTGTGCCCGTATCTAGTGATAGTGCCGTTATACATCGTGTGCTGGGGGAATTGGGCCCAGAATTCCAAGATGTTTTCCTTCCATCGGACGGGCAACCCTTGGAAGCTATGACTTCTTATTCATTATGATGAGTTCTGTCGGAGCATATTTCGTTTTCTTGTGTCAAGCTCGTTAAAAAATGAAACAAGGTGTTCCAGGGATAGTTTGTCTTCTGTATCAACCTCGTTAAAAAATGAAACAAGGTCATCTGAGGATAGTTCTTTTAATGTGTCAACCTCGTTAAAACAAGGAAACACTTTCCTTTTCAATTCGAGTCTTTGATAAGATCTCGTAAAATCCCAGTCGAGTCTTTCTCTTGATCTCGTAACTTGAACCTTCACTCCATCTACCTTTCATATGGATTGAATCTTGGGGGCCATGTACCTCGAATTGAGTCACCATGTTGGTGGCATGTAAAATTTTTCAAGCATAGTTTGTTTCCGTTTCAAGCTTGTGTAAAAATGAAACCGGTTTCAACCATATTTTATCTTTGTTTCAAGCTTGTGTAAAAATGAAACCAATTTCAAGCAGAGTTTTTTGATTTCAAGCTTGTGTAAAAATGAAACCATTCCCATTTTACCTCTCGTGATTTCCATTTTATCAGTCTGTTTTTCCAGATGAGCCTTGGTTTTCTCATTCCACCTTCACTATCTTCTTGGCCAGTCATATGCCTTCACTTGGTTGTTTTACCCATTCCTGAGGAATTGCTGTGATGAGTGGTATTTTTAGCCAGCCTCTTGACCTTTATCTTGTTCTGAGTAGTTCCACCATCACCGGAACCAGTTGCTGCCCTTTATACCAATTGTTCCTCCAAGAGGAGTCACCTTTCAGCTCTTTTCTGATTCTCTAAAATTGAAAATATTACCAAGACGCTTGTTGTTTTGAACTCGTTAAATGGTTGCGAAGCGACATCTACCTAGTATACATTTACCCCTTTTTTGGGCTGGGATAGATTATTTACGAAAAAGGAATACCCTACCCTATCGTGACTAGGAGGTTCTCTCAGACATAGTTTTATACCTTTTCGGATCTGTGGGAATACCTACGAAAAGGGAATGCTGGAGTTTTATTTTCTGTTGTCTTTTCAAACTCTCTAAATATGAAAATATGCCAAGTTCTTCCTTTGTCAGACTCGTTAAAACTAATGACATCAGACTCCGTCGTTATGACGTTACTCGAGTCCCTCCTTCCTAGGGCTCGTAAAATGTACTAGGTTGGATTTGTCCGAGGGACAAACTTACATTGCAAGCATATGCTATCCCCTTCAAGATTTTGTTTCAAAAATAATTGGGGTACTCGCCAGAAATGGTGGGGGAAAATGGAACCAGTATCATAATCATGTCGGCAGTATGTCGCTCTTGAACATGGCACTTGTCTATATTCGTTTCGGGTTGAGGACATCTCATATCGTTATCTACTTGCCTTCATGGGTTTGGGTAATCTCTTTTGATCGCTCATCTGCTCTTTTCCATGTCACCATGACCTCAAATCCTTTGATGTCAAATAATGCCAAATCCAATGTCGTGCCGCCGGTATTTTCAAGAGAAGTTGACCTCTGCAGTTTTTAACCTCCCTCTGATTCTCTGTTGGTCTTGATTCACAAACATTATATCCCTCTGTCTTGTGTCGATGATGTGGGAAACATTATGGCCCGCCTTCGATCAAGGTCACTTCCTGTCGACTTCAGCTCATTATCCAGGAAGTTGATATAGAGACTCCCTTCAGGTACCTTAGAGCCTGCATGCCTCAATGGTAGGTTCTTCGCATTCGATGCAAGGTTTTCATTATTGGCCTTCGATCGGATGATTCTGCGGGTGTTTGACGCCAGCTCACTGTTCACATTCCGTGGATTGTACCTCTTGTACCTTGAGAACCATCGTCATTATTGGTGGTCTCTCTCATGTCTATTAACAACTTTCATTATTGGCTGGTAATTAGACGATGTTCTTGCATGTTCTACTTCAGCTCACATATTCGCATGCTCGAACGTGTACTTTGTTCGAGTCGAGATGGAGCGCAAGACCCTGGATTTTGTCTCATAAACATCCAGGTTGCGATTTTTTTGTGGATTATTATGATTTATTACATGACTCTTTTGATTGGATGGCTGCGACCATACTTGAGTCTACTTGTTGATCCTTATTTCCTGGATGACTACGTCCATACCTTGGATCTCATTGTGTCAGTACTTTTTATGGATGGATGCGCCCATACCACATATCATGTATCAGATATATCAGTTGTATTTGTATTCACGGGTCTTCCGATGACAATGTTTTCAGTTGGATGTATTCTCATAAAGAATTTCACCCCTCCCTCTCTCTTGGACCTCATGCTTTAGGGGGCATTTGTTACATAGCATTTTGTCACCGTCCCTGCAATCCCTCGTCCCGTACATTGGAGGACTATTCCCGTGACCTGTGAATAGTAAAATTTCCTGAAAACACCTTGATGGCATCCTTCTGCATAAGGGAAAGAATTATCCTCAAGAGCATTTCCTCTGAAAAACCCTAAAAACCCATGTTTTTGCATTGGCACAGGTAGCCAGTTCATCCCTCGCGCCAATGGGGAAAATGTACACTAGTGGGTGCGCTAGCTGGCGCTCTGTCCCTGTGCTGTGCCCGTGCCAAGACTATTAAGGAATTTTTTTTAACAATAGAAGGCGGAAGTTTGATTCTAACAACTTTAGAACGGATCATCAAAAAGGGGTTGGGTTGTTTGCCTTTGTATCTCCCTGATTAGGAAGTGGTTTTCCACCTTTCATGGAACCTTCCTAAAAGATAGGAGTCTTCCCCATCATTATAGGGAGCCTAACCTCTCCTTCTCCCTCTATAAAATCCTGCCCTCTCCATTTTATAGCTATTTTAACTTTTGGGAAGGAAATTATAGCTGCGTGACAATTAAGAGCAGAGCTAAGGAGAACCCTGTGTGAGAGAGAGTTATGTCAAACCCCTGACGAGCTTTGTGAGGCATGTCCCGTTGGAACCCTGTCGAAGGAAGATCACGATGTCAGAGCACCGGTTGTAATCATTCTCTCGTATCTTAATATACATGACTCTGATATTGGTTCCATGATTGCGTTTGTCCATTATATAAAACAATTTCATTCGTTCCTCTCTGACTGATCGATAGTTATAAAGTGTGAAATATTGTGTTCCATGTTGTCTCTCTTCTTTGCATGTGTACAGGTATCTGGATGTGATAAGCTCATGGATCGTGACCTGTCCAGCTAGGAACGGAAGCACCACTTCTTCTTTGACAACAACAACGAAGGAATCACGGTAAGCAATCTATCACGATTCTATCTTTTGTAATTAGGAATAAATAGTTTTGTGTGTTTCGATTGTTGCTAGACCTAATCTAGGGCTAATGGGATCACCTCTGTCCGCGGAGGGGATTTACATCCACAACAGTAGAGATGGGTGAATAAGTTGATATGGATTGAAAGGTGGTGAAAGTAGGTTTGAATGGAGGTGACAATGATATGATCTCACTGATGCCAGATTGAGTTGTTGATGTAGTAGCTTTCTTTCGATGCGAAATAATAGGAAAATCAAAAGGGGTTATCCCAAGTTTTTCACTTTGAGCTTGGGTTAATACACCAGTACCTCAAAACTTGGATGTAATACTTTCTTCATAAATTTCCAGATTGGTTGTCTTATTTAGAGATATAGATATTTGTTCTAACCTTTCAATCAAAGACTAAACTTTAGGAGATTTAGGAATATGTTCTGAAGAAGTTGTATTAATATAGAAGTTCTACAAGTTAATGTTTCAGGAGATGTAAGAAATGGCTCTACAACTTTAGACTTATGACCTGGAGATAGTGAATGAGATCTAGAAGCCATAGAAGATTTGGAGGGAGTTTGACTCTCATGTTGGCTTTTCAATTGAGATTCAACTTTATATTCCATACATAGCCAGATGCCCTCCTTCTAGCGCCAAAAATGTTGAAGGTTGGAGAGTGACTTCCTCAACATTGGGATTCCACCTGGTCAGGAGCTTAAAGTAACTCCTTTTCCGTTGAAATGGTGGGTTCGACTGGGGATATAGGGACCAGTTTCCAGTATAAGAAATAATTTATATAAGAATGGAATAAAATCAATATGAATGGAGTGATTTATTCTAATGATAACATAAATAAAACTAAATATAACTACTTCTTGGGATTGGACTGATTTATATGATTATGGAATAAGATTTCATAAGCATGAAACGATATAGATCATCACATACTAAAAGGATATAAGCACATTAAAGAAACTAAATCAATGTAATTGATTTAGTTGATGAAGAACATTAATCATATAACAGATCTCTAAGTCACTCATATAACAACATATAATTCAATACATTTTATCAATAGCAATAAGAATATATTTCATTTCAATGCTCATCAAAGAGAAACAAATAGATAGAAACAAGTTTTATAAAATATTAGAAACATAAAAAAATCAATATACAGATAATGGTACCCATTGCATCATAGCTTAGTTATGAAAATATAGCCTCTGCGCTCAGAATTTGAATTAGATACTTCTTTTCAAACAATTGTGTGAGTTCCAAAAGCCTCCTTCTCAAAAATTTGGACCCCTTTCTAAAAGCATGAAAGGGGTTTAAATACTAAGTAATATTACAAAAATAGAAGACTTGTGAAAGAAGTCTTCTAATATTAATCTAAACTATAAACTAAAATATAGAAAATTAAAATACATAAGTTATAATAGTCTCATGGCTATTTCTCGAATTCACACTCTAATTGTTCCTTGAGATGACAGGCTTTGATCATATATTCGAGCCGGGGGAGATGAATTGGCTGCATTCTCATCTGGCTCATGAATATTTCATAATTGAGAGCTGGAAGAAGCTGAACTGCAGCGTTTGAAAGACCCGTCAACACTCCCAATTGATTGTGAGGCTTGATCAACAAGTACAAGTAAATTTCCATGTTTACCTTTGTTAATTTTTCTATGTTAAGAGCCTTCCTGTTTGACATTTCTTGCCAATATTGTTTTAAGAAGATGATTTCTGGCATGGTGTCTTTTGGTATCTCTTGGATAAGATTTGCTTGTAGGAGAGAATCTTTTATATACTCAGAGATGTTGGAAGACATATTTTTAGCTCTGATGATAGCTAATTCAACACTTTTCATTTTCATATCACAATATCCAAATATTATATATTTTATTGGTTCTTCAAGATGAGGGAGATCCACTGCTCTTCCATGTACATTTTCTTGCCAATATATATACTTTGACACCTTATCATATGTTTCTTCATAATAAAACCTCAAATTAGAAATTTGAGTGACTAACTAGTCACTTGTCTCAATTTTCTCTTGAATCTGTTTGTACTTTTGATAGAAAATTGTTTGTTGTTTTACTAGTAATGCTTCCATTTCTGTTGCTTCTTTCTTCACCTCATTGAGTTCTAGTTTCTCCTGGAGCTTTTGAATATTTTGCTGTAATTGATGAAATTTTAGATAATTTTCTTTAATTTCATTTTCGAATTTGAGTTTGAGACCTTCAAACTCCTGTTGTATATTATTAATACCTGATTGCAACTCCTACTCGATATTTTGTTTTTCATTAAAGAAAATTTTCTCCATTTGATCAATTTTCTGATCCTTTTCCATAATCAATGACTCAATATTTGTTGCCTTATGAATAGTTGCGTCTACATAAGCACCTGCAAACTGAGATAATCTTTTGAGATATTTTCATGGATCTGACTGAGTTCCTTTCCAGAGGAATTGCATTGATGTCGTATCCATAGGAAGTTCTGGATAATCTTCCATCTTTCGTATCTTCTTTGACTTGGATACAACAACTTTGTGCTTCATACTATAAAATACATCCAATGGAGGTATTTCTTCAATATTCAGTATTATTTCTGTTGTTGGGAAGGCAGGGATGATCTCCATATCTTGGGCCGAGGTATCTTCTTGTTTCTCCTCTGTATCATTGAGCTTTAGTATTTGAGTTTTCTCAAGAGAAATTTTGGAAACCTCTGTAATAAATTAGATTTCTCGAATTTCTCCTTGACCTTTAGAGTTATGTAGATTAGAAGAAAATTTTTGAATGCTTGGTTCAACTGTATGAATTTCTATTTTTAGAGTATCTTCAATAGGGAGAGTTTCAGGAAAAATAGCACTCTGATTAGTAGGAGTATTATGTATCAGATAATAATTTCTCAAAACTTTCACAGTCTTGATTAAATTTCTATTCCTGCAGAATATCTGTGATTTCTGGTTCTACTATTGATGCTAGTATCTAAACTGAAGGAATCAGAACCAGAATTTGCTCTGCTTCCGGCATTGGCCTGTAGAACATGTAATGTGGAAGATGAGAATTCCTTTGCTCTCTATATTGTTTGAATCGTATCAAATATTCTAGACTGAACCTTTGAGTTTCTATTTTTTGAACCCTTGAAAATTCTGGGATTGAATCAAACACATCGTCGAATTTATCAGGCTCGCTTGGAAATGCCCGCAGCGTAACTTGACTTGTTATTTCTCTAGCAATGCCATATGAATCATAACTTCTGTTGGGTAGCATTGGAAAATTAAAGGGTTTTAATCGATCAATTTCAAGACAGGAATTATTGAAATTTTCGAGAGTGTATGACCCTCATGAAATAGGAAAAGCTGGCCAAATTGTATTTTTGGTATCTTTCAGAAATTTAGTCAACACATTACATACAATATGATAAGCAATTTCCTTAGCTAATAATTTGTCTTGTATATATAAGGGTAGTACATGAGGTTGAGCATGACTTCCAAAAATTCGGATGTATGTGTAAAATTCTTCACCGAACCACCTTCCTATATACTTGAGACTTTTATTGGCTTCATGGGTGACTCTAGGGATTTTTCTTTCGAAAATGACTTGAAAAAATGGGAGCATTATATCATTAGATATTTTGAACATATGAGAGTGGTATTTTGATTCCCATAGAAATTATAACTGTACAAATATGAGGGTTTTGAATTCTCTGGTCCATTTCCATCCTAATGACAGAAATTCAAAAGAAAAAGTGACTGCATCTAGGATAAAATAACTCATATAAAAAGGAGTGACTATACTAGACGAGAGATTATGATTTTCTCTATAGACAGTGATACATCTAATAAAACTATCAGAAATAATATTAGAAAAATAAATAATATAGCCATCAGAGGTTGCTTCTATCAGGAATGTCCAATCTTCGTTAAACTTGGTTTTATTTGCAGACCCAAAAAGATGACACATAATTGTAGCAATTTGCGAGAATGGGATTTTAAGAGAAACTACTAAGTACATACCCTTATCGTTGCGTTTATGGTGATTAGTATCACTTCTCCATTCCTTGATTACATTTGTAGGATGTTCATTCTCTCATATGAATTCTTTAACAAACTAGTTTTCATATCTCTTCTAGGGCTCTGGAAGTTTATACATATCCTTCAAATCTGATAGCCTGAGAGAACCAATGAATTTTCTGCTTCTGGTAACAAAATTTCTGTCTCGGATGTCCGCATGATCCAACACCCATTTCTCTAAGTCAATGTATGGCAACATTTTAAGATGGGTAGCAATTCTGTGAAGAAAATAGTTAGCTGCGTTGGACCATTAGTCTGAATTCGTGGATGAAAAATCATCAGCTACAGCTTTTCTATCTAGAACTACTTGTGGATTTTCATTCTCAAACAACCGGTAGATCCCTTCCCAGCTTGAGGAACTAATTTCTGGGTTACAGGTTCTGTCTGAGATTAAGGGAACCATCTCATTTTTTTCCTCTTGCTGAATAAAAAACTGAGGTGGGTTAGCAGATTTCCTTCGTGCTTTAATTAACCTTGACATCCTTTTATGCCTAAGTTTCCGGAATTACCCTGTCGAAAAGAAAACCAGAGAGGATGAGCTAAGATCACGTCAAATGCTATTAATTGTCATATCAATTTATCTCACGCATAATGGGAAATCCTTGGTATTAAATATGAAATAATTATAAAATCGATTGCAAACCTCGAGAACATAAAAACACCTGAATTATCATTAAATTGATAGCATGGATTCATGTGAATTTGACAGTTGTTATCTTATTGGGATCTGTAGGTCGGCCTTTTCATAATTAGCGATTTTATGGCACTTCAAAGCAATGTGCAACATGTGAAATGCGATACTGAGACAAATTTTATGTTATATGACGGAATGTGACATTGGGATACGTCAGATGACAGAATCCGATAACGGTAATCTTTACTTGACAGAATTGGTTGTCTCCCATATCGACACTTCGCTGTTTGGCATATCGGCGCTTCGATATTTTGGATATCAACAATTCGTTGTTTTGGAATTTGCATTTTGATGATTTAATTCCCACTCTTATACTTTTAACCTTTGTGGGTTCCTTTGAGCACTTTTTTTTATGATTTTCTTACGTTTTAAAGAAAAATAAAACTTGGTCTAATTAAATGAATTTTAATCCTAAAATTTTGAAAAGGGTCCCCATTGTTCTTTCTAAGCTATTATACTAGAAAAATGGGGCGTTTTTGTAATACTACAACAAAACTCATTGTTGTAGTTCACTCAGATGGGCTTAACTTGGAAAATAGTTTCCAAGGAAAAGCTTGCATTGAATGCATGTGTGTGAAAAGGAGGAACAACATTCTCAGTAGGAGGGCCATTAGTAAGTTTTCCAAGCACCGGGGGATCACTTTGGTACAACAACATGTTTAATCAGTCAGCAAGAAATGAACAAGTGTTGGATTGAGTCAGCAACAAAGGGAATAAATTGGTTAAAGTGCCAAGGCATTTGCAAGGGAAGGCATGTTAGTGAACCCAAGTGGTTGTCATGGAGATTTTTCAAGTAGAATCAATTTGATAGAACTTGGAAAAGAGAAGAGTATCAAACTCATCAGATAATGAGCTTTTGTGGGTCCAAAAGCCTGTCTGTGGGAAGCAGTGATCATAAACTAAATTGGGGGCAAAAATTTGCTAAAAGTTCAAAATGCTCAGAATCACTCCAAACTAGAATGATAGGATAGGTATCATCGCCAGGAATCTGATGCACTTTGTTTCATCGAAAACCGACTATGTATGTGAAAGTTAGAGCCTATTGTTTGCTTGACCAAATAAGAAAACTAAAAAAAAAAAAAATCAAACAGGGTCAAAGGCATAAATTATTGGTCAAATATGGTTTTCCTTTGGCCAATGGGGTGTTTAAAAGTGTCTAATGGTGTTTGGCTCGAATTTCTAGTTCGTTGGCACAATTTTGTTGGTTTTTGAGAAACCAATGTGATGCTAACATGTGGCTAGCCCGGAGGCTGCCACATGCCCCTCCCAAAGGCCAAATTTTTATGGTATGGTCAAATTTCATATTTTCTACGGTGGGAAAAACTGTTATATGGTGGCTGGGCAGAGGTTGGGCTCGACCCCACGACCTCCCCAACACCACCCTCCAACGTTACCAATGGACGAAAACCATGTTTCTTAACAACCATTAGGTGCAGAATGTATTTGTTGTAACCTTTGGTTTTTGACGGGTTAAAAGGGGCCAGCCCTGAAGGGCCACCCCACGGTTGCACAGGACCATGTCTATGACTATGGTGGATATCCAAATAATAATGGCACGAAATTAACATTAAACATGTTTAATTAACCCATAACCTCAGTTTATATGTGCTAATGCAACTTTAATTCGATTTTTGGTTAAACGCGCTTAGAGCGCTAAACCTCAGTTAAATGCGCACTTATCATTAATTAATATGCCTTTAATTTGGAGGTCAGTTTGGAGGAGTCCTCTAATTTCGGAGAACCTCCAATTTTTTCGGGGTTAACTGGAGTTTTCCAGTTTTAGTGTCATTTCTTAGGCCAAAATTGAGGAAACCATAACTGGAGTAATATTCATCAAAATTAGGCTTAAAAATAGTCAATCCTAGATGATTTGGATCCTCATAGCATGATGGTGCAAGTTACAGAGGCAGAGGAGCACTTATGTAAGTGAGTTTTTCACTTTGAAGATTAAAGAAGCTCAGGGCCACCAGGAGAGGAGGCCATGTCTAAATCACCTGAAGACTATTTTCATAGCCATGAGAGTCTACTTAGGGATTTTTTGATCTTTTGGATCCAATGGAGCAGGTTGCAAAGCCATTGGATCACTGTAGGTGCATGTAATCAAATAATTGACCATTAATCCAAAGAGTGCCAAGCCATTGAAGCATATCCATGGAGATGTAGCCCAGGAGGGGTTAACTCCGTTATCAGCTACTGTGTAATGTGTTTGTTGTGTATTATTTCTCTGAAATTTACTTGTTGTACATGTGTTTTTAAAAAATAATATACTTAATGAATTTTTCATAAGAAAACGCATAAATTTTACACATACACAAACTTGACACATAAACCCTCTCATAGATTGCTAATTTGAGGTGATCCTAGACACATTTATTTTACTGATGCAGAAGCTAGCACAACAAAACTAGTTTGTCCATATATTTAGATCAAATGATGAACGATATGTGTGCTATTTGAAATCAATGATCCTTTTTTTGAAGCATAATGTCATTGCTATGAATAATAAATATATTAGTTGTTTTGAACTATGTGCTCTTATGGATAAATTTTCATTGAGCTATGTAATCAATTTTAGTTGGACATTATGAAAAATTTTATTCTCTCAGTACCATAGTGTTTTTTGTACCAATATTGTGCTAGGTATTTATTGTATCTATTATTTAACATATGCAATTTAAAGTTGTATATATATTGTAAAAAAGATATTGAGATATTTGTAAAATAACTTGTGAATCATTGGTGACT